>CM024624.1:35989145-36006031 GCA_014182585.1 Eucalyptus coolabah
TCCAATTCCGAAGACGAAGACGGAGAGGGAGGCATAAGGAGGATGAAAGAGACATTAAAGGAGGTCCGAGTTTGACTGCATCTTAATCCCGACGACTTTGTAGATTGGCTACACAAAACCGAACGAATTTTGAATTCAAATCCCTATTCGGATGAGAAGAAATGTAAGGTTGCTATCCTAAGGTTGACCAAATATGCTTCTATGGTGGGAGAATCTAAAGCATCAACGAGCAAGGGAAGGAAAAGGCCGAATCAAGTCTTGGGAAAACTCAAGAGGTTGATGAAGAAGAGGTTCTTGCCCGACAACTATAAGCAAGATCTCTTTCCTCCCTAAGGCAACATGGGATGAGCGTTGAAGAATACATTCGTGAGTTTGAACAACTCAAAATGAGGAGTGAAGTTCCGTAGTTCGAGCAAACCATTGCCGTTTTCTTGGCGGCATGAATCGAGAAATTGCTGATATGGTTGAACTTCAACCGTATTGGTCCTTTGAAGACGTATGCAAGTTAGCCATAAAAGTGGAAAAACAATTGAAGAGCAAGAGGTTTTCCTCCGAACCTCAACAAAGGCGACATCCTATTTTAAGGGTGCTTCTGGCGAGAGTTCGCCGACAAAAGACAGAGGCAAGGGAAAGAATGCGTAGCCTTCCAAAGAAGTCCAAAAGAAGTTTGAAGGTGATGCAAGGAAATGCTTTAGTGCCATGGCTTTGGGCATTTACAAGCAAATTGTCCAAATCGGAGAGTTATGACTCTTCAAGAAATTGAGGAGATCAATCGGCGCTTCAAGAGGCCGATGACAATGAAGACCAAGATATTTCCGACCGATCGGGAAGAAGAAGTTGTGGAGAAAGGCGATGATGGTGAGCTGTTGATCATTCTAAGAGCATTGCATGTTGAAGTTTCTCCTAATAATGAGCAAAGGGAGAATATATTTCACACGCGTTGCACTATTAATGGAAAGGTGTGTTCGGTGATCATCGACGGTGGGAGCCGCACCAATGTTGCTTCGACAACTCTTGTCGACAAATTGAAGCTTCCAACAACGAAACATCCTCAACCATACAAGCTCCAATGGCTCAATCAAGGGAATGAACTCAAGGTAACCAAACGTGTTCTTATTTCATTTTATTGGGAAGAACTATCGAGATGAGGTTGTATGTGATGTGATTCCTATGGAGGCATGCCATTTGTTATTGTAGACCGTGGCAATTTGATATAAATGCTATGCATGATGGTCTAAAACACATACTCTTTTTCAAGGAACAAAAATGCATCACTCTTTTACCATTAAGCCCTTATTCGATACATAATAATCAACCCGGGAGGGAAACACTTGTAAGGAAAACTGTTCTTGAGTGAGACACGGGTTGAGAGAGCCATTAGCAAACAAAAGAATGTTTTTGCTTTGCTTGTGGTCGAGAAAAGTGAGATAGTGCGACCTATACATCCAAAAATGCATTCCTTGTTGAAAGAATTTGCAGATGTGTTTCCGAGGATTTGCCACTTGGATTACCTCCTATAAGAGGTATTGAGCATCAAATTGATTTGATCCCGGTGCTCCGCTACCAAACAAGCCAGCTTATCGATGCAATCCGAGGATACAAAGGAGTTGCAAAGACAAGTCAATGAACTCATTCTCAAAGGATACGTTCGGAAAGCATGAGTCCCCGCCTGCTCCCTCTACTTGTGCCTAAGAAGGATGGTACATATCGGATGTGTGTGGATAGCCGCCATCAACAATATCACCATTAAGTATAGGTACCCTATACCTAGACTTGATGATATGCTAGATGAATTATATGGTTCTTCCGTGTTTTCAAAGATAGATTTGCGAGTGGTTATCATCAAATCCGAATGCGAGAAGGTGATGAATGGAAGACGCTTTCAAGACCAAGGGAGGCCTTTATGAGTGGTTGGTTATGCCATTCGGATTATCTAATGCTCCGAGTACAGACTTATGAACGAGGTTCTTCGTTCCTTTATTGGTCAATTTGTCGTTGTTTATTTCGACGATATTCTTGTTTATAGTAGGAATGAGGAGGAGCATATCTCTCATCTAACACAAGTCTTTAATGTCTTGAGAGAACGAAAACTATATGCTAAAATGGAGAAATGTGAGTTCTTCTCTCCAAGCATTGTGTTTCTTGGTTATGTGGTTTCCAAAGATGGAATCTCTGTTGATCAAGCCAAGGTAGAAGCTATGAAGACTTGGCCCGTTCCGAAATCTATTTCGATGTAAGAAGTTTTCATGGCCTTGTTTCTTTTATCGACGGTTTGTCAAAAATTTTAGCACCGTCATGGCTCCTATAACCGAATGCATGAAGAATGGTGCTTTTGAATGGACAAAGACTGCTCAAAACGCCTTTGAGGTAATCAAGCGTAAAACTTTGTGAGTCTCCTATTCTTGCACTTCCGATTTTGATAAAGTATTTGAAGTTGAATGTGATGCAAGCGGAGTTGGTATTGGTGCCGTTCCGCGCAAGCACAAAACCATTGGCATATTTCAGCGAGAAGTTATCTCGATTCCAAGAGGAATTATTCAACTTATGACAAAGAGTTCTATGCCATTGTCCGAGCTCTAGATACTGGAGTCATTATTTGAGGCCAAAGCAATTTGTCCTTCATTCTCGATCATGAGGCGCTTAAGTTTATTAGTGGCCAACGCAAGCTTAATTCGAGACATGCAAAATGGGTAGAATTTCTTCAATCCTTTTCTTTTGTCTCGAAATATAAACCCGGCACACTAATGTAGCAGATGCTTTATCAAGAAGATATTCTATGCTTGCGGTTTTGGACTCTAGGATTCTCGGATTTCAATCAATGAAAGAACTTTATTCTGAAGATTCAGAGTTCTCATCCATCATCAACAATTGCAAACGAGGAGTTCAAGGTATATATTCTTTGCAAGATGGGTTTCTTTAAAGGAAATCAATTATGTGTGCCGAAGAGTTTTTCGCGAATTGCCGATTCGAGAAGCGCATGGTGGAGGATTGGCTGGTCATTTTGGGATTAACAAAACTCTTGAGGTTCTTCAAGAGCATTTCTATTGGCCAAAGATGAGTGGAGATGTGCATGCTATCATCTCAAGGTGTGCAACTTGTCATAGATCAAAAAGTCATTTCCATCAAGGTTTGTATACTCCACTTCCGATACCATTGCACTTGGGAAGATGTTAGCATGGATTTCATCGTGGCTCTACCAAGAACTCAAAGAGGAAAAGATGCTATCATGGTGGTGGTTGATCGTTCTCTAAAATGGCTCATTTCGTGCCATGTCACAAGACCGATGATGCATCTCATATTGCTGAATTATATTTCAAAGAGATTATCCGCATTCATGGAGTACCAAAGACCATTGTGTCGGACCGTGATTCCAAGTTCTTAAGCCACTTTTGGAGGACTCTATGGAGAATGCTTGGTACAAGACTCTTATTTAGCACGGCTTGTCATCCCCAAACCGATGGCCAAACGGAGTAACAAATCGTACTCTAACCACTCTTCTTCGTGGTATGGTGAGTAAATCATTGAAAGATTGGGATTTAAAAGGCGCATGCTGAATTTGCTTACAATCGATCGCCAAGTTATACTACCGGTCAATCGCCATTTGAAGTTGTGTATGGAATTAATCCTCTCACACCCATTGATTTGATTCCAATTCCGTCTAACTCTCAAGTGAGCTTTGATGGCAAGAAAGAGCTGAGTCAATGAAGAAGCTCCATGAGTAGATTCGATCCAACATTAAAAAGGCCAACGAATCTTACAAGAAGAAAGCTAATCAACATCGCAAGAAGGCTCAATTTCAACCAAAGACTTTGTATGGCTTCACTTGAGGAAGGAGAGATTTCCAAAGACGTCGAAAGAACAAACTCATGCCCAGAGGTGATGGTCCCTTTAAAGTTTTGGAGCGAATTAGACAATGCTTACAAGATTGACCTTCCGGAGAGTTTGGAGTTTCAAGAACATTCAACGTGGGAGACCTTTCTCCTTACTTGGAGGATGAAACCTTCAGATTTGAGGACAAATCTCAAACAACCTGGGAGGATGATGCGGGGGCATCCAACGTAGCTCTATCCACCAACTCTAACCATCGATGTTTATCCAAGCCAAGAGAGAAACATTATGTGCTTCGATGATCATTTTCAATGAATAACTATCAATGGGAGACCATTCTAAATGTCTTGAATGACCAGCTGATGAAGTTTCGGAAGGATTTTTTCGGTTAAAGGAGGAGCTCGAATTTGAAGATTCAAGAATGCGTAAGGCCGAAGATTAAAGGCATTTACTTCCCGTGTTAATAAAGGCTTTATTATGTTATTATGTGTGTTTATTGTTATGCCCAAGAGCTTCGATCGGCTTGGTTTCTAGGCTATTAAGGTGCAGGTTTAGGCTATTAACGTCTTGCCTTTAATATGTATTAAGTGTGTCGCTAGGCTATTAAGGTCCGTTTAATATGTATTAACTCTAAAATCCTCCTATAAAGAGGGGAAAACTATGCAATGTAAGGATACGAATTTTATGAATGAGAATTGTGAGATTTCTTCAACTTGAGTGAATTCCGGAGAATGGATAACTCCTTTGCTTTATCCTTGGAGCATAGATCACTCCTGGGTGAACCAAGAAGCCCTTTATCCTTGGCTGGTGGAACTTAGTTCTGGTGAGCCCTATCCTCAAGTCCTTTATCCTTGGCTTAAGAAGCTTTAGGCCGTGGTGAACTTCGTATCTCGATCCTCATCCTTGGTTGGTGGTGCCGCCACCTTGGAAGGAGATTGTTTTTATCTATTTTATTCCTTCATTTCTTCCCCGTATACACTTCTCCATACACTTAACCATTAAAATCCCTCTCTTAAAAAATCTCGTTTTGAATCACTCAACCCATCACGCATCACATAATGAAAAAAAAGAGAGAGATTAAGTATATTAAGTATATAAACAAAGAAAGATAGTAGAGAAAACCAAACACTAAAGATCCTAGAGAAAGTTAGGAGAAGAAAATTAATTTTCACTATTTATTTTCCTTTTCTTCACTAAATTAATATTATGGCAAAACTAAGCTCTTATTTATAAGAAAATAAGGATGCATTTATCATTAATATCAATGTATTGAATAATACATATATTGGATAGGAACATAAACATTCATTAAAAATGGAGATATACTTAGAATATGATACAAATATACTATAATAGATATATTAGATAAGATGAATATGATAAATATTTATTTATGTATTTTATTTATTTATGTATTTCATGACATAAAGAATATTATTTTTAGCCGGGGGCGGTAAAACGATGCAGGGACTTCTCAAACGGATCGACGCTGAAATTGCGACCAACGCTACGAATTCTCCATTTTACCCTCCATAACTTGGAAAATTCCCTCCTTATCCTCCTCTTCTCTCTCTGCGCTCTCTGTAATACTGACGCACAATACCAGATCTAAAGCGAGGACAGCTCTCTCTTTCTCGCCCTCGTTCGTAGGGGCACAGCTTCGCCAGCTATCTCTACCTTCCTTTCATCATCATCATCTTCTTCTTCTTCGTCTTCCTTCTTCTGTATCAATTTGTCTCTCCGAGTGCACGCCCGCACGCCCGCCCGCCCGCCCGCCCGCGCATACAATTATCTAGTGATTGTGCCGATTTGGATTTTGCTCGATCTTCGTTTGTACGTTTACTGATCCCTGAGGTAAATTTCATCGCGAGCGTGTGAATCTCGTTACCTAATCCAATGCTGCCGTGGGGGCCTAGATCTCTTTGAATTCCGCTCATTAGGCTTCGCGTGATTCTGCATCTACTCATTGTGTCCCCGTAAAATTTCTTTTTGTCGAGATTGTGTGTTGTTCGTGCGTTCTGTCCGGTTAGCTGAAGAAAAGTGAGCGAGGTTTGAGCAAGGGCTTGCGTCAGTTTAGGGTGCGTTTGATTTGATCTGGTTCGTGCTTAGCGTTTTCTGTTATGTTGTGACTGGGCAGTGGTTTTTTGGCGTGACTGGCGGGGCTGTAGCGGTGGGTTTCAGTGATTGGCGAGGATGTTGACGAAGTTTGAGACAAAGAGTAATCGGGTTAAGGGACTCAGTTTCCATAGTAAGAGACCATGGATACTTGCGTCCCTCCACAGTGGCGTGATCCAGCTATGGGATTACCGCATGGGGACTCTGATTGATCGTTTCGATGAGCATGACGGCCCTGTTCGTGGGGTGCATTTCCACAAGTCACAACCTCTTTTCGTGTCCGGAGGTATTGATTTATACCTTTATATGATAATGGACCCTACTTTCATGAAATTTAATGCATCTTCCGTATTAGCTGCCTTTTGCAGTTACATGTTCATCTGAAAGATAATCACCCCGCCAAGCAAGTTAAATGCTGTTTCATTTCTCTTTTGTCTCATAGTAGGTTTGATCTCCAGTTCCTCGTGATTGTTGTATGGGGATATGAGATATATGCATGGACAGATGGGAGAGAGAATTTTCACTTAATGGTATCTGGTACCCAGGGATCATGTTTGTTACTTATATCTCTTTGGAGGATGGGAGACTCTTTCTCTCAAATTTCGAATCAAGTAATTGCCAATTAAGGATTTAACTTGTCATTGCTGCTTTCTCATCAGATTGACTTTAAAAGATGCAATGAAATCATCAATTTTCCATCTGGGTTTGATATTCCCTTCCTGGATCCTTCAGAATTTAAATCTGACACTTCCATACAATTTGTGATAATCATGTAATGTCCCAATCAAGTGCCATGAAATACTACATTTCGGGCAAATTTGTTCTTGTGTTTGTGTTTTTCCCATTTTTTGAGAGTGATCAATCCTCTCGGAAGTTTTGGTCCAAAGTTAATTTGTCAATGCATTGAGATTGTTATAATTTAATATAATGGATCTCTCCAAATTTTGCATTACTTTCTCACTGTGGTGTCTGCAGTATAGTAGGGTTTGTGTATCTTAGATTGGAGATTGGCTATAGAATGTGACTTTTTCCTCTATTAACATATTGCCGAGTAGATTCTTCATTTAAAGAAGATTTGATCGGTGTAGTCCAAGCTGCTCTATTATTGTGGCCTAGGTGTTCTAAGGGGCAAGGGGATGACTTGCCTGGCTTCTTGCCAGCCAGGGCAAACTTCATTTAGCAAGGCATGCACTTTTTGCACTGAAGCGATTGAGGCAAAAGGATAAATTCCTCTCTTGGCCCCTTCAACATTTCAGGAATCCAAAAATGTTTTATATCTCAAAAATATCCTATCGTCCATTTTTTCAGCCATAATGGAGGGTTGAAATTTGAAATTTTGGGCCACAGCATGTTTTGTTCTTTTATAGCAAGCTGCTTCTGTAGTTTCTCACTATTCTGGTCCTTAACACTAGTGCTCTTACTCCCTAGGATTTACTCTTTTGTTTTGGTATAGTGTTAGTTTGAGGTGAGGTTTTTGTATTGCCCCGATGCCTACCCACCTCTCTTTTTGTGCTTCTGTGATATTCTAAGGTCTCAGGCCCTTAGATTTTTCATCCTTAACTACGCTGGAATGGACTCTTTTGAAAATGTGATATGGTATATTTCTTTTCTTTGGATAATTACTGTGTTGTATATCACTTTTCTTTGGATAACTACGATGTGTGTACTGTAATGACCGTAATATAAATTTCTTGCCATCACAGGAGACGACTACAAGATTAAAGTTTGGAACTACAAGACGTGTAGGTGTCTTTTTACCCTTTTAGGACACCTTGATTACATCCGTACTGTGCAATTCCATCATGAGCATCCATGGATGGTGAGTGCCAGTGATGATCAGACTATTCGCATATGGAACTGGCAGTCTCGCACTTGCATATCTGTCTTGACAGGTCACAATCATTATGTCATGTGTGCTTCATTCCACCCAAAAGAGGACCTTGTCGTCTCAGCTTCCCTTGATCAGACTATTCGTGTATGGGATATCACCGCCTTAAAAGAAGACAGCTTCCCCTGGTGATGACTTACTGCGGCTGAGTCAGATGAATACAGACTTATTTGGTGGTGTGGATGCTGTTGTCAAGTATGTCTTGGAAGGCCATGACCGAGGAGTCAATTGGGCAGCATTTCATCCTACCCTTCCCCTGATTGTCTCTGAGCAGATGATCGCCAATTAAAGTTATGGCGCATGAATGGTATTTGGTCCTGAGACATTGGTTTCTTTTTGAAGTTCCTTGTAAAGTAGTATGAATGAGGTGCTTGGTTTGGTTCCTTTTCTGCCTCCCCAAGAAAAAATGGAAAATTTATGTAAAAATTTGATTAGAGGTAAGCTTGAATGTTAATAGTAGATGTTTAAAGATTTGAGGTTCACAACATATAATGAACTTTGGCTTCACGTTTAGGAGTTAAAATAAAAGCCATAAGCTAATCCACAATGCACCTAATTGTGACTGTGCCATTACTTTCGTTGCTTACAATTTGTTAGAAGCATCTTGATCTTCCATAATTTATAAATCGAAAAAGTGTCGATGTTTTCACTGAAGTGGTAGACATGTTTGACTGCAGATACCAAGGCTTGGGAAGTGGACACTCTTAGAGGGCACATGAATAACGTGTCTTGTGTTATTTTCCATTCAAGCAAGACATAATTGTATCCAATTCAGAAGACAAAAGTATCCGCGTTTGGGATGCAACAAAGCGAACTGAATACAAACTTTCCGACGTGAGCATGACCGTTTCTGGATACTGGCTTCTCATCCCGAAATGAATCTTTTGGCAGCTGGTCATGACAGTGGCATGATAGTGTTCAAGTTGGAGAGAGAGCGACCTGCCTTTGCTGTGAGCAGTGATATTATCTTTTACACCAGAGAACGTTTGCGCTGTTATGAGTTTTCTAGTCAACGGGACACACAGGTTATTCCTATTCGACGCCCTGGATCTACTGGCCTCAATCAATGTCCAAAGACGCTCTCTTATAGTCCTACAGAAAATGCTGTTCTTATTTGCTCTGATGTTGATGGAGGATCTTATGAACTCTATGTCATTGCAAAAGACACTACCAGTAGGGGTGATGGTGTTCAAGAGGCAAAGAGAGGTGCTGGAGGATCTGCTGTTTTCATGGCTCGGAATAGGTTTGCAGTGCTTGACAAAAGTAGTAATCAAGTATTGGTCAAGAATCTAAAAATGAGATTGTTAAGAAGAGCGCGCTTCCTTTTCTTGCAGATGCAATCTTTTATGCTGGAACTGGTAACTTACTGTGTAGATCAGAAGACAGAGTTTTTATATTTGATCTCCAGCAGAGGTTGGTACTTGGTGATCTGCAGACCCCTTTTATCAAATATGTGGTCTGGTCAAATGACATGGAAAGTGTTGCCTTGCTCAGCAAACATGCAATTGTTATAGCTGGCAAAAGCTTCTCCACCAATGTACTCTCCATGAGACCATTCGTGTAAAGAGGAGCCTGGGACGACAATGGAGTATTTATCTACACTACACTGAACCACATTAAGTACTGCCTCCCTAATGGTGATAGTGGAATAATTAGAACTCTTGATGTCCCTATCTACATCACGAAAGTTGCAGGGAGTACCATCTTTTGTTTGGATCGTGATGGAAAGAATAGAGCTATAGTTATTGATTCCACAGAGTATATGTTCAAGTTATCTCTCCTGAAGAAGAGATATAATCATGTTATGAGCATGATAAGGAACTCTCAGCTTTGTGGACAGGCTATGATTGCATATCTGCAGCAAAAGGGCTTTCCTGAAGTTGCTCTTCATTTTGTTAAGGATGAGAGAACGCGGTTCAATTTGGCTCTAGAGAGTGGCAACATTCAAATTGCAGTTGCATCAGCTAAGGAAATTGATGAGAAGGACCATTGGTATAGATTGGGGGTTGAGGCCCTTCGTCAAGGCAATGCGGGAATTGTTGAGTACGCATATCAGAGAACAAAGAACTTTGAGAGGCTCTCTTTTCTTTATCTCATAACTGGAAATATGGACAAACTGACCAAAATGTTGAAAATTGCTGAAGTGAAGAGTGATGTCATGGGGCAATTTCATAACGCTCTGTATTTAGGTGATGTTCGAGACGTATTAAGATATTAGAGAATGCCAGGCACTTGCCTCTTGCCTATATTACTGCTTCTGCTCATGGGCTGCAGGATGTTGCTGAAAGATTGAAAGCTGAATTGGGAGATTCTGTTCCATCTTTGCCAGAGGGGAAGCAACCTTCCCTTCTGATGCCCCCAATACCTGTTATGTGTGGTGCTGATTGGCCTCTTTTGAGAGTCATGAAAGGCATATTTGAAGGTGGGCTGGATAATGTTGGCAGAGGTGCTGCAGATGAAGAAGAAGAGGAGGCTGAAGGTGATTGGGGAGAGGAACTTGATATGGTTGATGCAAATGATTTAGCAAATGGTGATGTGACATCTATTATGGAGGATGGTGAAGTTGGTGAGGAAACGAGGAGGGAGGTTGGGATCTCGAAGATTTGGAGCTTCTTCTGAGGCAGAAACTCCAAGGGTTTCTGTCAATGGTCGCTCCCTGGTTTTTGTGGCCCCAACTCCTGGCATGCCTGTAAGTCAAATATGGACACAAAGATCATCTCTTGCTGCCGAACATGTGGCTGCTGGTAATTTTGATACTGCAATGAGGTTGTTGAGTAGGCAACTTGGAATACAGAATTTTACTTTGCAGTCAATGTTCCTTGATCTCCACACTGGTAGCCACACCTATCTAAGTGCATTTCCTTCTGCTCCAGTGGTATCTCTGGCTGTCGAGCGTGGTTGGAATGAGTCTGCTAGCCCAAATGTCCGGGGTCCACCAGCACTTGTGTTTAACTTCTCTCATTTGAAGAGAAGCTCAAGGCTGGTTATCGTGCCACTACAGCCGGGAAATTTACTGAGGCTCTTCGGCTTTTCCTGTGTATTCTCCACACAATTCCGCTATTGTGGTTGAATCAAGAAGGGAAGTTGATGAAGTCAAGGAGCTGATCATCATTGTTAAAGAATATGTCTTGGGTATGAAAATGGAGCTTAAGAGGAGAGAAATTAAGGACAATCCAGTTCACCAGCAGGAACTTGCGGCCTACTTCACTCACTGCAATCTTCAAATGCCTCACTTGCGGCTTCCTTACAGAATGCGATGAATGTTTGCTACAAGGCAAAAAACCTTGCTACTGCAGGTAACTTTGCTCGGCGGCTTCTGGAGACCAATCCCATCGTCGAAAACCAAGCAAAGATGGCAAGGCAAGTTCTACAGGCTGCTGAGAGGAATATGGTAGATGCTTCTGAGCTGAATTATGATTTCAGAAACCCATTTGTGGTCTGTGGGGCAACATACGTGCCTATATACCGAGGGCAGAAGGATGTCTCTTGTCCATACTGCAGCTCCCGGTTCATGCCAAGCCTGGAGGGTCAGCTCTGTACTGTGTGTGATCTTGCTGTGGTTGGGGCAGATGCTTCAGGATTACTGTGCTCCCCATCTCAGGTGCGATGATCTCTCCTGCTGAAGCAAAGAAGAATTTTCCAACCTTTTTCTCATGCATCAGAGTTGCAGCTGTTAGTTTTGTTTACATGTGCAGCAGTTGAGGTGAGAAATGTCAACTGTCAGAGCTAATAGTGAATTGGTTGTGTTGTCTTCTTTTCTTGTTCATCATCATTGGAGTTTGGATTCTCCTTTACTTAGCTGTTAAGATTTCCAGTGTAATAATTGAATTCAGAATTTTGTAATGGGTAGATGTTGATAGATATGAATGCGTAGAGGCCCTTGTCGGATTTTGATGGTGATACTAGGCTGGCCAACTTTCATACAAGTGACTGCAGATGCACTTGGCAGATTTACTAAAGATTTGATGATGATTGGGAGCAGCATTTGAAGAGTTCGGTGGATTTATGTTTCTTTTTGGTTTTTTGCACCCTGTATCTTATTATACCATTTGTAGGCTATCCTTTGAAGTACTGTTTTGTTGTTCTCTTTGTTTAGTTTTTTCAATTCATTCTTCCCTGAGCAAATCACCTCAAGATTAAATGCTTGTGAAATATCTTCTAAGCAAATTTGCTTTCTTGATTTGGAGCGTCTGGTTTTAGTGGGATTAATGAATGAAGATGAATATGCATTTTTTGTTTTGTTGGTTTTGGTTAGAGGTGTTCGGTGAATTTGGTGTACAAATTGCTGACTATTACAATGTACTGGTTGGATTTTTCTTTATGTTGCACCATATGTTTATCGTCTTGTATTTTGCGAGTTCAGAAGGTCTCTAAACCTCGCAAGTGATTGAATAGTGAACTTGTGTCCTGGCTTTTCGTTTGTCTTACAAAGAGGGATTGGATTTGGTTGATCAATGCGAGGCTTTAGTTCCAAAAATGCAGCAACTTTACCATGAGTGAACGCCCAAAAAGAATCTGTCTTTGGTGTTGTGCTGCGCTGCACAAATAAGAAAATAATTTAGCTGTGCCACATTGATTGTCGCTTGATTTATGAAATAAAAAATTTTAGACACAATTGTAGTCCTTGTGTGGTTAATGATCGAGATTCTAGAGAGAAGCATATAGATGTATTCAAACTATGTTGATTATAATCTGACACCTTTTGTGTGCTGGATCATCTTACTTATTTTTACAGATACTTAGTTGTTCAACCAACCGATTTGAGGTTGGGATGATATAACTTCAAAAATTCTTGATGTGCGTTTGTTTTTCCGAAAAATTCAATGATAAAGAAAATATTATTTGAGAAATTATTTTCTTGAATTATGGTTAATTTTTCTTTTGTTTGTTGATAAATGATTGATTGTAAATGTTTTTCGATATTTGGATCTCATTTGAAAATGATTTCAATCTATGGTTGTTTTTAGGCAAAAAAAAAAAAGAACGGAATTTTTAGCAATTTTATTTATATATTTCAACTACTTTTTCTTAAATTGAATAATTATTTTTTATTATATTTCCTTTCCTTTCCTTTTTTCTTTTTTGGTTCTTGCCAGACTCGAGCTTGTTTGTAGCTGATTATCGGCCTTCATCGCGACTGTTGAATGGTTGAAGAAGAAGGAAGATGAAAAAAAAAAAAGGAAAAGAAAATATTTAATATGAGCAATTTTGGAAAGTGTTTTCACTTTTAAATCAAGGCATTGACTTTTTTTAAATTTATATATGAATGTTTTGTTGACTAAAAAGTGTTTCTACTTAACTAGTCATTTTCCGTGAATCAAATGGATGACAGTTCGAAAATCAACTCTTGAAAAACACTTTCTACCAAACATACATAGCAAAGGACACTAAAATATCAAAAGTTGTATACAGGTATGCGCTTTAGTTAAGTTTTCATCAAATTACTTAAATACCAAATCGGAGAACAAATGATTGCTTCAATGTCAATAGCCTTCAACCAAATTAATTATATAGTATTTATAAATAAAAATTCTAAGTGACATATCTTATATTTTCAAAAACATAATCCACGTAGAAGTGAAAATACGTTGCTTAGTCCAACGTGGTAAGTAATGAACAAAATGACATCCCTTGTCATCCACGGCAAAAGTGATCGTTTGAACTTGAGTAAAAGGCTGGCCTCATCATATCGATCTTGTTGCTCGCTCATCATTGCTTGATTGTTGTTGCATGCCTGCCCTCGTGATGCGGGAGCATCCAACGTAGCTCCATCCACCAACTCGGAACCATCAATGTTTATCCAAGCCAAGAGAGAAATGGACATTATGTGCTTTGATGGATCATTTTCAATGAATAATGTCAATTACTTATTGGTACTTCATGGTATATGGATAACTATCAATGGGAGGCCATTCTAAATGTCTTGAATGACCAGTTGATGAAGTTTCGAAGGATTATTTTCTGGTCAAGGGAGGAGCTCGAATTTAAAGGTTCAAGAATGCAGAAGGCCGAAGATTAAAGGCATTTAATTCCCGTGTTAATAAAGGCTTTTGTTAAGTTATTATGTGTCTTTACTGTTATGCAGTCCAAGAGTCGAAGGCTTCGGTTTCTAGGCTATTAAGGTCTGTTTTTAATATGTATTAAGGTGTCAGCTTCTAGGCTATTAATGTCTGTTTTAATATGTATTAAGGTGTCAGTTTCTAGGCTATTAAGGTCCGTTTTTAATATGTATTAACACTAAAACCCTCCTATAAAGAGGGAAAACTATCCAATGTAAGGGATACGAATTTTATGAATGAGAATTGTGAGATTTCAACTTGAGTGAACTCCATTGAGAGCGGATGCTTCTGTTTTCTTTTATCCTCGGAGCGTAGATCACTCCTTGGTGGTGAACCAAGAAGCCCTTTATCCTTGGCTGGTGGAATCTTTAGGTCTTTAGGCCTTGGTGGTGAGCTTCTCCTATCCCGAAGTCCTTTATCCTTGGCTGGTGGAAGCTTTAGGCCGTGGTGGTGAACTTCGAGATCTCGATCCTCATCCTTGGTTGGTGGCGCTGCCTTTATACCTTGGAAGGAGATTGTTTTTTTATCTGTTCTTATTCCTTTCCATTTCTTCCCGTATACACTACTCCATACACTTAACCACAACAATCCCTCCGAAAAATCTCTGTTCTTGAATCACTCAACCCATCACGCATCAAAATATTGGTATCGAGCTCAAGGTTCAACTCATTCGAGTGATTCCTTTCTTTCTTTTGTTACAAAGTCCTTATGGATGAACAAGTTCCTAGAGGCTTGACTTTGGAGCAAGCGCACAACGAAAGACGAAATCGCGCAATCCAAAATCTTTCAACAAATGGAGCGAGTCCTCAATCTTCTAGAGAATCCGGCGAGACAAGGACAACCAGCAAGGCGTCCCAATGAACGGCACGCGTGACGATTCTGAATCTCAAAATTTTGATGTCGATTCCGAGTCCACTGAGACAACCGAATGATTTTGCACTCTAGTGATTCTGAATCTCCAATTCAAGACGAAGACGGAGAGGGAGGCATAAGGAGGATGAAAGAGACATTAAAGTGGAGGTCCCCGAGTTTGACGGTAATCTTAATCCCGACGACTTTGTAGATTGGCTACACAAAACCGAACGAATTTTTGAACTCAAATCCTATTCGGATGAGAAGAAATGTAAGGTTGCTATCCTAAGGTTGACCAAATATGCTTCTCTATGGTGGGAGAATCTAAAGCATCAACGAGCAAGGGAAGGAAAGGCCGAATCAAGTCTTGGGAAACTCAAGAAGTTGATGAAGAAGAAGTTCTTGCCCAGCAACTATAAGCAAGATCTCTTCCTCAAACTGAACTCCCTAAGACAACATGGGATGAGCGTTGAAGAATACATTCGTGAGTTTGAACAACTCAAAATGAGGAGTGAAGTTCCAGAAGTTCCGAGCAAACCATCGCTCTTTCTTGGTGGCATGAATCGAGAAATTGCTGATATGGTTGAACTTCAACCGTATTGGTCCTTTGAAGACGTATGCAAGTTAGCCATAAAAGTGGAAAAACAATTGAAGAGCAAGAGGTTTTCCTCCAGAACCTCAACAAAGCGACATCCTATTTTAAGGGTGCTCAAGCAAGGGCGAGAGTTCATCGACAAAAGACAGAGGTAAGGGAAAGAATGCGAGCCTTCCAAAGAAGTCCAAAAGAAGTTTGAAGGTGATGCAAGGAAATGCTTTAAGTGCCATGGCTTTGGGCATTTACAAGCAAATTGTCCAAATCGGAGAGTTATAACTCTTCAAGAAATTGAGGAGATCAATTTGGGCGCTGATGACAATGAAGGCTGATGAAGTTGTGGAGAAAGCTGATGATGGTGAGCTGTTGATCATCCAGAATTGCATATTTCCGACGCTGATTCGAATGAAAAGGTGTGTTTGGGAGAAAGCTGATGCAACAATGACAAGTTGTTCCAACAAAGAAACATCCTCAACCATACAAGCTCCAATGGCTTAATCAAGGGAATGAACTCAAGGTAACCAAACGCGTTCTTATATCGAGATGAGGTTGTATGTGATGTGATTCCTATGGAGGCATGCCACTTGTTATTGGGTAGACCCGTCAATTTGATATAAATGCTATGCATGATGGTCGGAAAAACACATACTCTTTTTAGAAGGAACAAAATGCATTATTCTTTTACCATTGAGTCCTTATTCAATACATAATAATCAACCTGGGGAGGGAAACACTTGTAAGGAAAATCTTTCTTGAGTGAGACACGGGTTGAGAGAGCCATTAGCAAACAAAAGAATGTTTTTGTTGCTTCTGTGGTCGAAAAAGAGTGAGATAGAGCGACCCATACATCCAAAAATGCATTGCTTGTTGAAAGAATTTGCAGATGTGGTTCCGGAGGATTTGCCACTTGGATTACCTCCCATAAGAGGTATTGAGCATCAAATTGATTTGATACCCGGTGCTCCACTACCAAACAAGCCAGCTTATCGATGAAATCTGGAGGATACAAAGGAGTTGCAAAGTCAATAAACTTATTCTCAAAGGATACGTTCGAGAAAGCATGAGTTCTTGTTCTGTTCCGCTTTACTTGTGCCTAAGAAGGTTGGTACATATCGAATGTGTGTAGATAGTCGGGCCATCAACAACATAACCATTAAGTATAGGTAGCCTATACCTAGACTTGATGATATGCTTGACGAATTATATGGTTCTTCTGTGTTTTCAAAGATAGATTTGCGAAGTGGTTATCATCAAATCAAAATGCGAGAAGGTGATGAATGGAAGACGGTTTTCAAGACCAAGGGAGGCCTTTATGAGTGGTTGGTTATGCCATCCGGATTATCTAATGCCCAAGTACCTTCATGAGACTTGTGAATGAGGTTCTTCGTTCATTTATTGGTCGATTTGTCATTGTTTATTTCGATGGTATTCTTTTTTATAGCAAGAACGAGGAGGAGCATATCTCTCATTTAAAACAAGTCTTGAATGTCTTGAGAGATCAAAAACTATACGATAAAATGGAGAAATGTGAGTTCTTCTCTCCAAGCATTGT
>CM024624.1:36006131-36029930 GCA_014182585.1 Eucalyptus coolabah
TTTGGAGAATAAGGCTGAAAGGCGGCACCGCGAAGCTCCCATTCTTCCCACAGCTCGATGAAACGTGGAGAAGACCTGCATCACCGTGATCTCCTTGACGATCGCTGCCTTGAGCAGCTGAGATGCAAAGACTTGTATTAGCAAAAGAATGATGAAAGTTCGGCTATAGAGATATATTTCGCTGTGCAGCCTAATTAAAATGACGATTTATTCTTTCCTTGATGCGGGAGAAAATGCGCCTCCTTACAAGTTACTTTTATGGTTTCTTAAGCTGGTGCTTTAGAGAGCCAAAGGAAGTTCTCGCATTTTTTATTTCCAGTTGTTTTTGTTTTTCCCTTCTTTTTTTTCATGAAATTGGCTTTTGCTCAGTATATAAATATACTATGTCCAATAAGAACTTGGACATCCATAACCACAACAAACTATATGTAGTTGGAAGTTCACTGATATAAATGATGTTAAATAATGTCTTGAATTTAAACTGTTTACGGAATTGGACCATTGAAAGATTTAGATTTGTTCAAAATCCGGTGTGCATCTTTCGATCTTGCACAAATCTGGATTATTCGGGGCGAAGGAAGTTGATCATTATCTTTGACCGGTTAAATTTCTTGGGCTTTCTTTATATTGCGCACTGGAGGGAGACTATTTCTTTGGATTATGGACAAAACAAAGAAGAAAGCCACTACGGGACAAAGCAATGGGCTCACATGTTCTTCAACTTTTACATTTATTTGTGGGGCACAAGTGTCCTTCAGAGAAAGAAAAAGAAAATAAGATTACATTTCGCAATCATGATAAAATTCGGGGTAGGATAAAATTCGTTATATCGTGCATTTGAGTCTTACTCAATACAAGATAAAATCGGATATAAAGAGGATATAGGCCAGAATAAAATTATCCCATGAGAAAATAAAAAGGTGAATAGGATTTTACAGGTTTTTTTATTTTTTTTTCGAGTAACAAACTTCTTAAATTAACAAAATTAAAATTATATTTCAATCAAATTAATATTTGAATTCTAATATGAGAAATTCAAAATAACAAAAGAATTAAAAAATTAGTTATTTTAATTTAATCTTATTTTCATTTATATATTCGAATTTAATTCTATTTTATAATATAAATTCAAGTTATAAATATAAATATAAATATAAATATATATTCATATTTTTTAGTATTTTATGTATATTAGTACAGTTTACTATTTAATAGAATTTAATTATAGAATGATGGAAGGGAAGAAATAAACAAAAAAGAAATTAATTAAAAAAGATGAAAATAAAATAAAAAAGTAAATAAAAATAAAGTAGGCAAGGGTGTTCTCAGAGATTTTTACCATCTACATTTGATAAAATTTTTGTTTATTTACATGCTAATATGCCGTTTATACCAAATAATGTGTGATATGATGTGAATATATCCGATTTTATCATTGCAATCACCAAGAATATAACAAAATCCTTAAACATTATCTTAACCTATCAAGTTTTGTCTTGATTAGAAATTTGGACGACGAAAGGTAGCCTAAGGGTTTGTTTTATTCTTCTCTCTCCCTGAATAATAACTGTATGTTGAAAGAGAAATGCAGAACATGTTGAAAGAGAAAATGCTACACAAATATTGAGTTATTTATTTATTTGTAAACAATTTGATTTTGGGCCTAATTTAGATGTGAGAAACACTCGAGCATATGAGCAATTGTAATTCTGATTTCACGATTATAGTATATTATTTGTTGATGACTCTCTTAATAAATATAGGTATCGACACTCTAACTAAACCACGTAAGTCTTTGGGATTCTTTATTGTCTCTCGTCCTATTTCTCTAGTGATTTTTGCATTGATTTAATTGTAAGATCAAGTTAGTTTTTGCATTAATATTACAACAATAGATACCAAAGCATACAATTAGATTATTTCAAATTTTGATTAGGGCTTTGCCACGTTTGGTTATTTTCTGAAAATTTTATTGTTTCAATTATGTTTAGAGTAAAAGTAGAATTTGAGAAGTTTGATGGAGGAACAACTTTGGTTTTTGGAGTCTCAAGATGAAGGCATTATTAATCATTTAAGGTTTGGCTGAAGCATTGGAAAGTAAGAAAAACTTGCCCAAAATAATGAAAGATGCCAAAAAGGATGTGCTGATGAGAGAGGTAAGGAATATAATCCTATTGAACCTATCGAGATGAAGTATTACCAGAGGTGATCGAGGAGAAGGATGCCGCAGCATTGTGAGCAAAATTTCAAGACCTTTATGTAACACGGGGCTAGGGGTGAGCGGTTCCGGGTTCCGGTTTGGTTGTCTAGAACCTGGAACCTACCCTCGGATACGAGTTCCTAAAATGAGGGCACTTGGAACCTCGTGGGAAGCAGAACACCTGAACACCTGTCACAGGTTAGGGTCGGTTACGCGTTAAACAGGTTCTTTTTTTTTTGTTATTTTATGTATTTGAACTATAATATATGCACACGTTACCTAAAAAAACTATAATGTACGCGCACGTTACCAAAAAAAACTATAACGTACGCGCACGTTACAAAAAAAAAACCATAACATATGCGCGTTACCAAAAAAATATAACGTATACGCACGTTACAAAAAAAACTATAACGTGCACGCACTATAACGTGCACACACGTTACTAAAAAAAATTTAACGTATGTGCACGTTACCAAAAAACTATAATGTACGTGTATACTACACGGTAACTTCCCATTGACATGTTATCTTGATACATTAACTTCGCACTGCACAACAATAACAAAATATAATTAGAAATTTCAAAACAAATAGCAAACTAGAAAGTAGAAATAAAACACCACTAGAACAAGAATGTCTAGAGGTACAAGTTTTGAAAACAATTTCAATTAAACCCATAAATAAACTCAGAAAATTCTGAAATTTGGACACGTTCTATTTAAGACCTAGAGGTACAAGTTTCATGAAGAAATTGTAATCCAATTCGTTCTGGATTAAAAGATAAAATTGATTTACTTTTCCTATTCTCTACTTGCACAGTTTTTGAAAATTTTTTGGTTAAATAGGCAAATGAACTACAAAAATTACGAAATTTAAATATGTTGTAGGAAAATATGAAGAGAGATATTTCATGCAGAACACATTTCCAAAAAGAACCTCATACAAAATGATATAGTCCACGCATTGCAACTTACAAGATCCGAACACATCAGATTGCATAGTTTTAGAAACATTTCCGATTAAATACCCAAATGACCTTCAAAAATTATGAAATTTGACTATGTGATAGCCAAGACCATAAGGTAGATACTTCATGAAAACATCGAAGTCAAATTCGTCCTAGATAATTAAATATGGATGGTTAAAATCCCTGTTCGTAGTACCGTAATTCCAGATCTAACCATCTCCAAAGGACCACGATTTCACTTACCTATTCTTGTTTTTTTTCTCTAAATGTTTTATATGTGGTACCTCAGGATGTCCTTACAACTTTTGTTAAGAAACTGAAGTGAAATTTTGACAAAAGGTTGCCTTACAGTCCATGCATTCATCAAGGGTCGGTCCCAAAATCTCCAGATCCAGTCTTTCCAAAGAATAACGATTTCACCCACTTATACTTGTTTGTTTTGTCCCAAATTTGAGTATGTTATACTAAGAAGTCCTTACAACTTTCATTTAGAGGCCAAAGCCAAACTTCAACTAGAACATCACATACAAGTCACTAGAACATCCAAGGTCGAGCTTTTTCTGCCCTAAGTAACTGGTTCAGAAACAGGTTCCGGTTCCAAAACCAGTTCAGTTCCTAGAAAAAAAGTAACCGGAGCCGGCCAGTCCCCTTGCAACCAGGAACCGAACTGGACCCTCCTCCGATTCGTTCCGGTTCCCGATTAACCCGAGGACCGCGCTCAGCCCTACACGGGGCTTGAACAATCACTTGTACATGTTGAAAATAATAATTTAGTTTTGATACACTAAAAGTACATCTATTAGATCTCATCTAAATGAGTTTAATAAATTCATTATGGATTTAAAGAACGTCGGTAAGATTCTACATAATAAAGAACTTGACATAATGTTGTTAGCTTCTTTACCAAAATCATGAGCACTTTACTAATATAGGAGTGTACTACAATTACCTTACAAAAGGTAAAGTCTGCCTTATTCTTTAAGGAGTGGCAAAGAAAGTTATAAGATGACAATCTAGTGTAGGATGTAGCGTAGGGACTAGTGATTTGAGATAAAGAGCAATATCATGGGTCCAATAGCAATAGACATAGAAAGCCCTAGGGACATGTGAAGTAGGTTGAGTGTCAAGAGGAAGAGCACATAAGAGATTATCTGAAGCTGAGAAATAGAGGTGAAAGGCAAAATGCCACAAGTAATGTGAGAAACGTTGCTGAGGAGAGCACCAGCAATGCAGAAGCCATCTTGTTTGTGATCACTAGTTCATCGGGGCTGAATATGTGTTAAATTCAGGGTATTCTTATCATATGAAGCCTCACAGAGCTAGTTTACCATTCACCAAATTGTAGATAATGGTAGAGTTCGATGAGGAATATTGTAGCTTGCAAGGTTGTGGCAATAAGGACAGTTCGGATTTGGATACACGATGGTGTAGTGCGCAAACCGACAAATGTGAGGTTGGTATCAAAGTTCAAGGAGAATCTTATTTCTCTAGGAACACTTGATGATATCGGGAGAAAGTACACACCGAAGGTGGAGGATTGAAAATCTCTCCATGTGCTATGATAGTGATGAAGATGAAGAAAATGAATACTTTCTATTATCTACTAAGAGAGATTGTGATAGGAGCTATTGTAGTTTCATCGGTGAGTCGGATTATGACTTAACTCAATTATGGCATATGCGATTAAGGCAAATAAGTGAGGCGGGATGACAATACTGAATGAGAGAGGGTTGTTAAAGTAACTAGACCAGTATAAGTACTGCATTTTTGGGTAGTAGCACTGGATTAAGTTTGCTATAACTATTCATTAGACCGACAATTAGTTGAATATATTCATTCAGATATTCGGGCCCATCCTTCAAAATGAGTTACTTGATATATACTAATATTTATTGACAACTATTTGAGGAAGGTATATGTATACTTTAAAGCATAAATATGATGTATTTAATCAGTTCAAAAAATTTAAGATATTGATTAAGAAATAGTTAGATAAATAAATCAAGTGCTTAAGAACCGATAAAGGCATGGAGTTCTATGGTAAAATTTTTACCAAGTTCTACTAAAGAGAAGGGATTGTGAAACACCACAATGCCCTTGACACCATAAGCGGGATGGCATGGTAGAGACGGAAGAAGAGAACTTTACATGAGAGAGCTCGATGCATTCTTTCGCATACGGGACTAAGTAAGGAATTTTGGATTAAAGTAGTAAACATAGCATGTTACTTGATTAAACAATCTCCATCATTTGCCATTAAGGTGGATAGTTAGGGAAAATTGTTGATTAATTTGAATTACGGTATTCGAATGTCCTATGTATGTTCATGTGAGTGGTGGGTAAGCTTCTGAGAGTGAATAAGTGCATACTTTTGCGTCATGCAAATGGAGGGTGTAAGGCTAGTGGCTAAGGTGCACGATCCTAGATCCCTCGATTTTCTAATTGGTAGAGACGTGTTCTTCTTAAGATTGCAATGCTTCGACGGAGAAGTTTTGAGACACAACTAGCAAAGTAGACGAACATAGTGTTAGTAGCAAGGTGGAACTTTCGGTGGAGGCTTTGGAGACCTCGTAGGTAATAGAGGTAGAGACCTAAGAAGCACCAACACTTTTCACAAGCCTTCATATGGGTGTAAATTCGACATATATCAAACACGCTACGACACTCCAGACACATTCGACACGCAGTCAATGAGTGTTAGGAAATTCGACACGTGATCAACTCTTCCCGACACACTCCAACATATGAGTCTGAAATTTCGACATGCGATTCCGACACGCCCGGGTCAATTTTAAAATTTTTCAATACTTAAGGGTCAAAATATAAATATATGAAAAATAATGAAAATAACAAAAATAAAGGGGAAAGAAGAAATTTTTCACTCTCAAGCTTCTCACTTATAAGTTTTAACCTTCTCGTGAGTGATTATGGAATGCCTCTTTTCTCGCTAGCGTCACTCCACCGCCCTCGCAGACTTAAATTTGTGATTTTTTTGGCTTCTTTCCACCTCTCACGGCGTCGCCTATGAGTTATCTCTTCTAGAGTATGTCATTGGCTTGTGAGTTATCTCTCACATTTTCCATGGTGAATTTAGTTATTTCATTTTCTTTTGGTCGTACTTTGAGACTTATTGTCCTGGATTTTCATTTTTCTGAACCTTGTTTTGCAAAGGAGCTCTAAGCCAGTCATATCATAAAATCCGAACTTTGTCTGAGACTATAAGAAATCTCACTAATCTCCGATAAATGTAAGAAAACAGGACATGTTCTTTCAAATTTACTCTTTTGTGTTTGCAATTTGTGAATTTTCATTCAATCTTTGTCAAATTAAAATAATGAATTATATTAACAAATGTTGGATTAATATGTTCAGTATAAATTAATTCTATGCTCTTTTTATTATTATTTATTTATTTTGCATTTATATATAAAAATATATATTTAATATATAACGTGTCGAAATTACCACATTTTTTGAGAAATGACGTGTCGACGTAGTGTCTCGTGTCACTTACCAATTTCCGATAAGTGTAAGAAAATAGGACATGTTCTTTCAAATTTAATCTTTTGTGTTTGCAATTTGTGAATTTTTCATTCAATCTCTATCAAATTAAAATAATGAATTATATAAACAAATGTTGGATTAATATTTTTAGTATAAATTAATTCTATGTTCTTTTATTATTGTTTATTTATTTTTGCATTTATATATAAAAATATATATTTAATATATAATGTGTCGGAATTCTCTATTTTTTAGAAATGACGTGTCAGCATGCCGTGTCTCGTGTCACGTATTTATGTTGGTGCTACATGGGTAGAGGCGTAGATGAGGCCACAAAACTTGAAGTTGGAGACATTGAACAACCAACACAACCGCAGCACAATATAGCTATAAGCAAATAAAGAAGACAAATTGAACCATCAATATGTTATGATTACACAAATATTGCTTATAATAGGGAAGAGAAATTAACCTTCATCTTACTCTAAGGCAATTGCGTGCTGGATCGTTGTAGTGGCTAGAAGTTATGAGTGAAGAGATGGAATCACTCCATCGAAATTAGATATCATAATCTCTAATTGTGTAATCGATTCCCTATGATTAGAATCTTTGATTGCTTAGAAAAAGAAGCCAAACCTCACGTATCTCGTTTGATTTCTGGCCGATCCATATAATTAGTGGTGACTCCTATAATTTATTGGGATTAAAAAACCAAAGAAGAAATTCAATGTCATGTGAAGTATGAATTTGGGAGAGTTGACGTCTAATTGATGGGCCATTGGCACGCCTTTTGGGAAGTATCTTTAAACTCACTCCCCAAATATTGTTTGGGAGAGTTGCAACACATCCGGATGCCTTAGTGAAGGGAAAGTCTATTGTGAAAAAGATTGCTACAATGGAGAATGATACATGGGATGACTAAGTACTATTCAGTTAGCGATTGGGGTGGAGACCTATATGAGCGTAAATCGACTTTGGATATGCGTTCTTGCTCAATAGAGGTGCGATTTCTTGGAATAGCAAGAAACAGATATGCACGGCCTTGTCTACGATGGAGATAGAATTTATTGCATGTTCTACCTCAGTGCAAGAAGCAGTATAGCTAAAACGTTTCTTGGAAAATTTAGCCATTGTTATTGAAGTTCCAAGATCGATGACAGTTTATTGCGATAGTCAAGCAGCCATTGCCTACGTGAAAGATTCCAAGTATCATGGAAGGACAAAGCACATTGATATAAAGAATAACTTCATCAAAGATATTATAGCGCAGAAAGAAGTGATCTTGCAATACATTTCAACAAACAGAATAGTTGTTGATCCATTTACTGGCTATTCTTAGAGACATATTCTTGACCCATAGGATGTCACTAGGATTGCATAGAATGTGATATGTGTTATTGTAAAGGATCATTAGTTTAAGTATTTGTGGAAAAATGTATTGTACTTACTTGTTTATTAGTGATTTGATGTTTTATCAATAAGTACAAATCCATTATAAGACTATCACATTCACACATATATTATTGAAAAATATGGGTAGGTAATGATTGGCTCACTCACACGAGCAATTGCCTCAAGTGCTGTAGTTAGCACGTTGAGATGAGACGTTATATACAAATGAATGCTGAAGAGCAAGTTTGGTGCGTACAATATGTCGCATTGATTGGAGTCAAGATGAGGTCTATGATTTGTTTATAATAAGACCGAATATAATAGTCCCACAATCATGTATGTCTGAAAGATGCCAGATGCGAGTACCAATTGGGCGCTATAGAAAGCGAGCTGATATAGCACTCGAGCTAAATATGAGTACGTGAGAAACATGTGACTATATTTAGGCTAAGATCCGATAGTGGATATTTTTGATAAATGACATATGCTTTTATAGAAGAGTAATCCACTATAGCATGTAATTCATACTACATGTGCATTCTACGACCAATAAGGGAAGATGAGTAAAATTATCCCTATTTGCTCATCAAATGTGAGACAAGGTAATTTGTAATTTACCTCAATTTTGCACCCTATGTTTCTTCCAACTATGTTCTCGAAATAAAATATTAATGTTGCTACTTTTAGCATGTTACGGGCGGTCATGAATGGATATGGCCTATGGGACATGTCTAGGAAAATAGTTGTTCGAAATTGAGAGAGACATGAGTGAAGGAAGACTATTGTTGTTTACATTTATCACATGTATTTACTGGTCGACCAATTGTATCGCCTATGTGGTTGTGGATGTAATTGTAAATACATGGTGTTTTGAGAATAGTCAAGTATAGCCTTTAAGGGATAGATATACTTGGGCGATATAACAAAATATGTCGGGGCACGGTGAGACATCGATTGTTCATTTCTTTTCGGGGTTGTAGCCATTATGTTATCCCTAACAGGTGCATAATTTGAGCTTCCAAGTGCAGGTGTACTCACTGGTCGCACGGCTTATTTGCCGTAGGAATTGTTTTGTAAAATTGATGAATGTTGAATGCCTTATATTCTTAATAAGCGCTATCAAACCCATCATATTCGAGTGAGAGATGTAGTACTTTAGCTAGTACGTCCATGATGGGGTGCAAACGGAATGCACCGTTTCGTCTTGATGCATTATGATGGAAAGTCACTAATAGAGGTACGGATGGAGACATATAAAGGCTCCTGAACACAACCGTTGGAGTTGTTGGTAATTCATTCGCACCAAATTTTCTCTCCATTTCTATCAAAGAAGAAAAAAGAATTCCATTTCACTTTTGCAAGAACGATTGGCATTTATGCCGTGGAAATCGGTGTTTTCCTTGTGATTGCATCCAAACTAACGCGAGGTAGTGCTATTCGTGATTTATTCGCAATTCAACGTTCGTTCCGGGGCCATTTGCTGTTTGCTTATCGGAATCAGGTAAGTCGTCTTTCGCCAACTCGAATTCCAACAATAATGAAAATGAACAAAAATAGTAGGGGTGGCATGCTCTAGTGAACCTAAACCTCGCCCTACTGGATGGAACCACGTAGGGACATATTGAGAATTTGGAGGAGAAGCGGAAGGGTGAATGGATAAACATCCTTGTCGGTACATTTATGACGAATCCAAAGAATGTTGGCAAGATAAACTTTAGGCTAGTTTGTGCATGAAATTAGGCCATGTCATCTTCATGAAAATTGTTCTAAATGCTTTGATTTTTGTTGTTAAATAATTGACTTTTCCAAATTGCATCTTTCAAAATACTTTGGTATATGTGATGTTTCTTAAAAACAATTTCTAAGATATTCATTTACGAAGCTCGATTTGGCTTAAGGAAGAGTCATGGTTTGGATTGTATTCAAAATACATATGACTCTTTGTAAATGCATTTATGCAAGCCCTGAGCTAGCCTTAGCAATTGAATGTATTCCATAATCTTAAATATATTTAAACCTCTTTAAATTCTATTTGACATTGTGAAAAGTCACGGTTTAAATTGTATTCAAAATGCATGCAACGCTTGCGGTGAACTTATACAAGCCTTAAGCTAGTCTTGGCAATTGAATGCCTTTCATAGCCAAGACATCACTGTCTCAAAACTTTTTGTGGATGATTTCGAAAAATGTCTTTGAAACATCACATGTATCCCCATGCACACAATTATAATCATTCATTTAGAAGTATCTATGTTTGCGATTGGTGCATGCTTTTGGTAATAAGTGATCCCCGATGGCTCACTCATGTGTTTGATTTGTTAAGAAATAAAGTCCAAAGACATGTATGCATGTTTAATTCCACCAAAAGTATGTGATTTCTAGATGAATGATAGGGTTGATGCATGATATCAAGGGAAATCCTAGAATCACATAGACTGCCTCATTAGAGACTTATAAGTATTATCAATCATGCGAGAATATAATTGGTCGATAGTGGCTATAAGTCACATAAAATGAATTGGGTAGGTGTCTTAGAAGGACTTATGCATGAAAGACAAAGGTTGACCCCGAGACTCAAATCTAATTTGTGAAATTGAATTTCTTTTTAAGATTACCTTGGTATGATGTTGTGTTTTTTATTGTTTTGATGTGGATGCTTGTTTCATTCTGTTGTATGTACCTAGTTATATAGTTTTGAGACTAGGTTTAGATTAGGATCCTAAAGATAAAGAGGACATGAAGATGGTGAAAGTCGATGTCTATTTCGATCGTTATTATGTAATATTCATTTCCCAACATATGTCTCGGTTCCTTTTGTTGTACAAAGCTTGACGAGTTGTGAGTTCTCTTTTCTTCTTTTCCTTTTCATTTTTTTTCTTTTATATTTTTTCTAGGAATGTATGGTAGATTTACCATTTTCCTTGTTTGTTTATCTACTACATTGCAATTTTCAATTCAATTGAATGCTTTCTTTTCATTTTCTTTAGAAATAGAATTGCATGAAAATGACCATTCACACATGATCGCTTAGTTTAGGACTAATAATCCCAAAATGTAAGAAAAATGCGTCAACATGTTAGGTAAACACAACATGCTGTTTAGGTACCGAAAATGTCACGCCCCAATCCTTGGGCACGCACACATCCTTCTCACTTGGTCGATTTTAATATGCGATATCCCAGGACTATATATCGCCGACCCTTTCTTTTTATTAAGCACATGTGGAAGCAATTATAAATCCCCGACAATATATCGATGGGATAGAAAAGCAGGGTCATATTTTTCATATTAAAACTTATAACCAAACTTTTATACAAAACGCAAACCGAGCACTTCATAACTTTTTACTCTATCTCTATTCACATTAAAGCGAAATTCTCAAAAGAAGATAGAATCTCGGTCAATCCAGTCATACTTAAGGCCCTTCTCGAGATTATCTTCTTCTTCCAAAAAACTTCTCTTTAAGTTTCACCTCCGAGTTCTCTTTCTTAAACTCCTCCTCAGCTCCTCGCGGGGTCCTGAAATGTTTTTCCCAACCTGGGATGGGACTACGTCTCGCCGAGTTCTACCCCACTAAGCCCAATTAGTAAACCATTATACTATAGGCTGCCTATACACGCATAGGCGCGAAGACGTACCTTGGCCTCATATCCCACCTGCAAGTCGCACAATTCATAGGCAGGCCTCAAGCAATCATATCACGGATCGAAGCATCGATCAAACCATCCTAGACGATCACAAGCCAACAAGACCACTCACGGTCATTCCCATCGATCAATCAATTCACAACATCCAACCTGTGCAATGAATCACATCAAGTCACACTCGATCGAATCATCGATCAATCGACCTAGTCGATTACAGTCAACGACCATCTCATGGTCATTTCCAATCAATCGGTCAATTCACAACATCAGATCAATCAATGATCAATCGACCTAGTCAATTACAAGTCGGTCGAATCATTTCTAGGTCATTCACTCCATCCCACATAATCTCCAATAGTACACTTAGTCACGTAGCTCCATCAATGCTCTCGCGTCGTCTTCGCCATGGTGACATAAGTATCGGACGGTCTACGTGCGTTCTTTAAGGCGCCGTTTTCGCATAGTGATATTCCTCATCACCGAACCACGCCCGTCATAGGTCACAAATCACCAGTCTACGTGCGTTCTTTAAGGCGCCGTTTCGCACAAAGATATCTTTCATCACCGAACCACGCCTGTCATGATTCATAGGTAGTCTACGTGCGTTCTTTAAGGCGCCGTTTCGCACGGTGATATTCCTCATCACCGAACCACGCCTACCATAAGTCATAGACAGTCACGTGCGTTCTTTAAGGCGCCTGTTGCGCAAGGTGATGTACTTTATCACCGAACCACGCTGTCTATACTTCGTACTTGATCGGTCTCATCCCGGAGAATTCTCGGTTAGTTCTCATCACTCTCTCCACTTACAGCTCGACAAGGCAGTACAAATGCTAACTATCCATACTCGGCCATCTACCAATCAATCATTCAATCTCAATCAATTCCAAATCAATTTAGGGTAAATCCCTAAAATATCACAATTTATTCAATTCCATACAACGTGGAGCTCAAATAAATAAACGGACTGCATACAATGATCAGCACGAGATTTTGGTCGTCGCCATCAAAATCTTAATTTCCGAAAATAATTAATTATTAATTATTAAAAATTCAATTTAGCTCAAAATAAGGCCCGATTGAATAAACGGACTTCACCACAGTTATCAGCATAATTTTCGGTTCCAGGCCATCTCAGTTGAATTTTCGGAAAATAAATAATTATTTAATTAATTTCGAAAATTAATTAATATTAAAAATTCAATTTAGCTTAACATAAAGTCCGATTAAATAAACGGACTTCGCTACGATCATCAGCATAATTTTCCGATTCCGAACCATCTCCTTGAATTTTCGGAAAATAAATAATTATTTAATTTAATTCCAAAATTAATATTTAAATACCCAAAAATCTCACTTAGGCCCGAATCATCAAATTGAAGCCCGATTAGGGGTCCGAAAATTCCGAGATGCCCGTCAATAAATAGTAGACCACGTCTACTTGCTAATTGCGCAATCAATTTATTTAAATCACATCACAATTGACTAATAATTGCTAATTAATTCTAATCTAACAACCTAAACATAATTAATTAAAACAAAACCAACCTAAAGCATAATTAGCCAACTAATCCAGGATTAGTGAGATTACTCACCAAATCGCGCGCAAATCGGATCAATCCGACGGCGGCGCGCGAACGATTAGCTCGCGGGCCTCGGGTTCGGGCGGAAACGGCCCAAAACGGGCCCAAACTAGCTGGAAACCCATTTCTCTCGCACCTGCGTGCGCGGTGGAAGGGCGGTTCGGGGGCGATTGAGGGCGGGCCGATGGAGGGCGAAGGAAGCCGAGTCGAGCCGGGCGCGCACGGTGGCCGAGAGGTGGTCGGGTGGCGTGGTAGGTGCCGAACGGGGCCGAGCAGAGGCGGCAAGAGATGGACAGCAGCTACGGAAGTTGGCCAAGCGGGGACAACGCGGCTGAAGGCGGAGACGCGCGGGCGGTGCTCGACAACGACTTCAGCTCCGTTTGCTTCCGCGGCGGCGAGGAACTTGCGCCGCTTGCTCGATCTTCACCAGACTGGGCACCGAACAGCGAGAAGAAGACGAGAGGAGAGAAGCGGAGGTGCGCGCGGGTGGGGCGAAGCACAGACGACGGCGGCGCGGCAGCTCGGCGCGACGGCAAATGGCGGCCTTGATCCGAGCGACGATGGTTGCTGCTTCCTCTAGTCTTCGGCTTCCATGGAGTCGTGCGGCTGAAGATGAAGATGCAGGGAGAGAGGAACAACGACAAGGAAGAAAGGGGAACCGGTTTCCCTTTTTCCTCTCTCACTCTCTCTCTCTTATGTCATTCTCACGTGAGCCCCCATGGGCTGTCCTCCACCCACCATTTTTGAGGCCCAAAATACCCCTTCTAGAAGACTTTGGTTAATTTAAAATATCGGGTCTATGGACATACGAATTTGCTAGGTTTTCTTTCTAATTGGGCCTTAATTCTCTTGAATTAAATCAAATTAATCCCCATTAATTTATTCAATACTTCAATTGAATATTCTCCTCACCCAAATAGCTCGTCTCGCATCTCAATTTTGTATTCCATTTTAATCCCCGAGCCATTTTGTAGAAATGACCTGATTAATTCAATTGGAATTAATACCGAAAATTCTGGATGTCACGAAAAAACGTACTCATAGAAATATTAGCGTAACCCAACTCCTTAGACTTAGATGTCTGACTGTATAGAAACGACGGAACACTCTCAACCCTCAATGGGTTTCTAGCGGCTCCCAACGAACAGTGGCAACTCTCATCTTGTTTCTAGGATGTCTTAAATAATTAGATCGTACTAATAAACTCGTTGCGAGGTACAAGTCTTGATAAGACTTATCATGGTTTAGCATACCCACATGTAGAAATCTCATAATGGATGAAGTGATGCCATCCTTAGAGAGAGAGTACCAAAGAGAGAGAGAGCTACCATGCTAAATGTACCCTTAAATCTAATATTCACACCCGCCTCCTTTCTCAAGGTGTGCTGCGTGTGTGTTACGGGTCTTGACACTCCACTATCACACGGGGTATGAGTTTGGAAGAACTCGTGACCTTGTAGAAACTCACAAGAGGTTCAATCTAACAGACAATGTGATGACGTTTTTGGAACGCTAACCGTGAAAGAACTCTCATAGTCGGAACCCTAAATCCGACCTTTCCCACTTCCTTTCCTCATGAGAGGATCGGGCGGTGAGATCGGATCGAGACATGTGAAAATTGTGAAATTTGAATATGATGTAAGGTTAAATGTGATGAATAAGTTTGGTTAAGACATTTAAGCTTGGATCGATGTACAACAAATCACACAAATTCAATAACATTGATAGGCGACTTAGCATTAGGAAACACTTATGACAAAATGCATGACAATTTTAGTTGTAACATATCAACTTGGTGTAAGGTTTTCACATGACAAATGATCTTCAAATGAGGCATATCATACATCATTATGAAGCTTGTTATATACTCTAAGTATGTCTAGAAGGCGTCATATGCCAATTTCTCTCTTAAGGAGCTCAAACAAAAACGTTTTTATAGGTACATGATCAGCCACAATTGCAGCGGGGGTTGCATAGAACATGAATTTTTCAATAATCTAATGACATGGTAAAATTCTACAAAATTCCCTACATGAGAATGCAATGTCATGATTGCTATTTGCGCAAACATCAAAGTCTAGTTTGGTTCACAAAACCTACACGAAAAGAGAATACAAGACGATGCAATCAATGTTTTAAATTGCAGCAGTTTGAACATGTCTTCGCACAAACGATTGACCTAGTAAACGATGATAATTTGGCACGAATTATACCTAGTTAGAAATCTTGGGATGCATTCTACGACTTTTGTGAAGGACATAAATCTAATTGAACAAGTTTACTACCTCATTTTAGAACAAATAAGAGTCGGACTCAAATAGGGCAAAATAGTAGAGTAATGATTTTTGAAGATTTTCCTAATCAAATCTACTCCAAAAATTCTAGAAAAAAGATATGTAATGACCAACATAGTTTCGTACAACTTTCATGAAAAAACCATCTTCAAAATCAAATCACAAACATCGGTAAAAAATCAGCAAATAGACAACACTTTCAAAAGTCAAAACAACCAAAATAACACATCAATTCCAACAGAAATCATCCAACTTTCAAGATAGATTTTAGGTATCAAAAAACTATGTTCAGGGCTTGTACATATCAAATCAAAGCTTATCAAACGTAGATCAAATGTCTAGAACACTTCAAAGCCAAATAACGAGGTTTAGGAACTTCAATCAGCCCTAACAAAACCTATGTTCAAAACCTAGCAGAACTAAGTAAACATAAAAATCATGTCTCAATCTCATCTTCAATCATCACAACATCATCAAATTTCATCATGTAACATCTAAATTATAGATCTAAACATAAGATATAGACCTAGGGTTCAAATTCGAGCCCCGATCGACTAACTCAATCTTGCCTCATCGGATTCAAGTTTCGGATATCTACCTTGCAAGATTCCCAAACCACCGTGAGCTTGGGGATACACTTGAGGAAGGATTGGCGGTGGCAGACCATGAAGGACCACGCTAGTCATCGATTGGAGTGGATAGAACTCCCTATTTAACCATCGCTTATTTGCTGGTCTTGAGCTCCAATCGGTAGATCGACTTGGATGAGACGGCTCCAACAACCACCAAAGTCGGCGGTGGCTTTGATTGGCACCGAGGGAGAGAGAGGATGCCGTAAAAGGTGGCACGGTGCCAAGGGTTGTCGGCGAGGGCCGTGAGTTAGTGGTGAATGCAACCGCACACAAGAGAGAGGGAGGAGAGAGAAATGGTGGGAAGATGAGGGAGAGAGAGAGAGAGTTTTTGAGAATTTACCGATATAAAAATGTGTAAAAATGAACCTCCCTTAAGTTTTGGATGGAAAAATGCTTATATACTTTCCCTTTGAGATCAAATCCCAAATCGATTCGATCTAATAGTCGAAACTTGATTGAATTGTCTAATTAAATCCGTTAGGGGTTAATCAATATCAAAATGTATCACATGATCATCTAGATGATGTTGATGTACCAAAATCGGAAGTTTAAACTGAATATATGATTAAGGCCTAATTATGGGCAATTTTATAATTTCACAAAATTCGGGTCATTTTTGCAAAATATGGGAAGTTGAGGGGCAAAGGAACAAAATATATGTGACGTTAAATCCAAGGTTGGTCACGGACCATCAAGCCGGAGTCGGCGAATGGCGGCCTCCTTAGGTGGTCAATTGGATCGATCGGACCGATCCAAGCTAGTTCAACCGATTCGGCGATCCTTTGGGCAACTTGGTCCTTGGGGTTCTAAATTCTATGCAATTTAGTCCCTAGAATGAAAACTTGCCCAATTTAAGAAAAACGGTCCAATTTTAAGAAATTAGGCCAATTAAACCATAAAAATGCAATCTAGTAATTTTCAATTGGCCTAATTGCTTGATTAACATGAAAAATATTGGACCTACACCATGGGTACATGCAATTGGACTTTTAGGCCAAATTGGACAATTTCACTTAATTTCTTGATCGAAATCACAAATGAATTAAAATTGAATTCAATTAATATTGTGAGGCACCTATTAAATCAACGCCCATATCTATGGTGACCTATTGTATCCAAATTTACTTTGAATTAGTGAGACAACTTTATGCCAAAAATGAATCAAGGTTTAATGATGAAATTAAGCCTTGATTTGCAAAATTGAACCTTAGTCTCAAATGGCTCAAGTTCAATTTCTTTAATTGAAGTTTGTTAGCTTGGTTTTCCTATGTTCAAGAAGGCTAAATTCATTAAATCGTGAAGTTCCTAAATCAATTTCCTAAAACAAACCTTGAATTCGAGACTTATCTCACGAAAATGAGTGGAAAGGAAGTGTCAGTTCATCACTTATGAAGAATTGATTCGAATCCCCTAATTAAGGCTAAAAGTGACAATTCACATTTTGACATGATCATTCTTGAAACTAAATAAATGATAAATGGGTGATGGTCCCTAGATCAAATGTCGTAAAGTGATGAATTGATTCGAATCCCTAATTACGGCTAAAAGTGACAATTCACATTTTGACATGATCATTCTTGAAACTAAATAAATGATAAATGGGTGATGGTCCCTAGATCAAATGTCATAAAAGAATTAAACTTAATTATGACTAGAACATAAGTAATTTTATTTTTGGTTAATTTTAAACCTAAAACAAAAAATTCAAAAAATAAGGTTTTTAATTGATTTTCACAAGACTTTCGACGCTAAATTCAAATTGAAACTAAAATGAAATGATTTGTGGATTTTTTACTTTCCCAATTTTTTTGGTCAAATGGTTGAACAAAAGTCAACTATTTAGTTGATTTTTTTCTAAAATGTTGATTTTTGAATCAAATATTTGAAATTCTTGAAAATTAATTCAGCTAAAGTGAAATTATGATTATTTAGAATCTTTTTAACAAAAAGTCAACTTTTGACAGGGTTAACTTTTTGTCAAAGAGTTGACCAAAGGTCAACCCAAAAGTCAATCATTGCAACAATTTGACTTTTGGGTTTTCAATGGAAATGAGTGGGAAATTGTTTAACAATGACACACAGCAAAATGAAATGAAAAACAACATTTCTTTTGTTTGAGAAACGGGTTTTGTCGTTATTAGAGGTGCTAATCTTGATTTTTTACCTTTAATGACACGTCGGCTAAAAATCGGTGTCAACAATATATATTATGTACGGATTGATCTAGGTTGGACTAACTCTAAACTCCTTAGACCAAGAATTAACACTGTATAGTGCAAGGTCTAGGGTCCCAAGACCAATGACCAACCTAGTTCCCCCGAGAACCAAACTAGGATCAACCGGGTTGAGCCGATCCCAAGCCCTAGTTCATTGATGTTGGGCCAAGGTTCCTTGGCCCAAACTCTATAGATCGAGTCGAGGCACTATAGAGTCAAGCACGGGCATCGAGTTCTCTAGCTCAGTTTTGGTGGACCAAGATGTTGGGGATTCGTGCTTGAGACCCAATGCTTGTATTGGGTTCCTTAGCTACTCATGCGCAAGTCTCTAGCACCCAAGTAATGTGTGTTTATTTAGGGAAAATCTAAAGATTTTCCTTACCAAATGATGAAAAATATTTTCCAATTCATTTTTAGGTATCAACCAAATAGTGAAAAACATTATCATTTTCAGAAAATGACTTTCCGAAAAACATTTTACTATAATGCCACAATTTCGGCAAAACAAATAGTGCTTAAATTGACAAGATTTTCGAAGGCACGAGACTAAAGGCAATCGCGACTAGCAATGTAAATTGTAGTAGAGTAAACATAAAGATAAATGTGCAAAAAAATGTTGAGTTTTGTGATTGATTAGGAGGGGGTTTACAATGAATGCACTTTACATTTGGTCATTTCAATTTATAATCAAAATAAGATTGGATATGATATGATATGATATGATATAAAATCTAGGGGATTTATCTATATCATATCCACTCATTTGATAATTGCGGTAATAAAGTCGGATATATTATATCATATATAATGTTTAGTATAAATGACATATCAATATAAATGATCACAAATTTTGCAAACGAGAGATGGTATAAATCTCTCACGATACTTTTGTCTTCTTTATTTTTATTTTCTTTTTATCTTATTTTACTCTCTTTTTTAAATTAATTTCTTTTCTATTTCTTTCTTCTCCTTCCATCGATTCTCTAATAAAATTTTATTAAATAAAAAACTTACTAGCATACCTAAAATACTGAACCACATAAAATGTGTAATAAATATATTTATATATTGAATTTATATAATAAGATAGAATTAAATTCAAATATATACATAAAAATAAGATTAAATTTGAAGAATAAATTGTTATTTTTGATATTTTGAACTTATATTAGTTGAAATATAATTTTAGATTTGTTAATTTAAGAATATTGTTATTTGAGAAAAATAACTTTTCTATTATGGATATTAGAAATCATATGCACATTAATTCAACTTTTCTCATAAGATAATTTTATCCTACCTATATTTCCTTTATGTATGAATTTATCTTATTTTGAGCAAGCATCCCGAATTTATCCTAACTGGCAAACACATCCTTAGTCGTCTGGATTCGATTGGGATAGAATATTATCCCTGCATTGTTAAAATACCCATTCATATGTTTGGTGGAACCTAAGATAAGACTTGGAATCTTTAAAAATATTTGATAATTTTTGAAAATCTGCAACTTAAGATAAGATTGAAAATCCTTCTCATTTGAAAATCTTTAAAAATCCAATCCGTGACCTTACTCCTCCTATACATCAAACTGAAATCCTCTTGATGATGGCTCTGGCAAGTCGACCTTAGGAGCATGATGTCTCTCAACCGACACAAGTTCACGTAATTTTGGGATGGCCTTGCGGGCAAGCACTTCAGGTGGGTTGTACGGTCGAACTCCATTGTGGAAGAAAACAGCTAAGAGAGGCAACAACGAAGAAGGTGTGGCGTCGTGGGATGGGCCCACAAGAGGTTTTTGCACCACGGTGCCATTGCAATATTCTTGATATTGGAACTCAACATTCGAGAGCGTGGTCACCAAGAAGCTGATAGTATGCTGGCCATTTCTTCGACAACCAACAGTTCAATAGATAGATTGTGAGTCATGCGTGAAAAGTCGAGCTTGACGTGAAGGACATATACGATTGGGCGGAAAGGATGATCTATGCAAACCCAACATGACGACTGTCTTTGGGCCCCTTTTCATCCTCACTCGTCGAAATATAATCACCGGCCAGTAGTGATGACCGGCGTGGTCAAAAGCGACGACAATCATGCGGTGGTCAAAAGTGATGATGATGGATAATTTCCGTGGTGATCCTTGGGCGGGCAGTGACGGTGAAGATAAAATATGAATTTTTAATATTTTTAAAATTTTATATCAAATCCGACTTTATCCCACCCCGTAGACTAAATTTAATCCAGTATTTTGTCCAAATGTATCTAGGTTTATCTTGTCCAAAGAACATTATCAAACACTTAGTAGGATAATTTGTTATCCTATCCAAACTCAGATCCGGGCCACTAAATGCAACCTTAGGTTATTTATAACTCTCTACAAATAATTATGCACAACCATTGCATGCTATGACTATTGAATTTGAAGACCAAATAATCCCTTTCTCCATCAAGGGTTATAAGACGATACTCACAATCTCCTACTATAACACTTATCTACAAGAAGTTACAAAATTAACCACTCAACACACATATGTTCTAATGTCGATTCATCATTACTATCTTCAAGTTCCAACACCTAGTAAAATCTACTATGGCCATCAATGACTTTGTCCTTCAATGATTGATGTTTGGTGTCGATGGCTTTATCAGAGAGTTGTTGATTATGTTCAACTTGTCAATTGTTTTGATCAAACTATTTATCTAATCAGTCTGCCGCTATTGAGTCAAGAATTTTTGCCAATAATTCAAATATGCAATTTTGTAATAAAGAAATTAATAATAAAGCAATAAAAATAACCAATAAGAAATTGAAAAGACTTCACCCATTGAAATATGTTAAGGCCCACTATTTCGGTTCAACTCAACATAATTCGTAAGCATAAGCCTAAAACATTTTGAAAATCATCTTAGCCCATGAAAAATAAAACAAGGCCCATAGGAAATAATAAGATTAGGCCCATGCTCTATTCATTTCATGGAAAACATTTTCTGGAAAAACATTTTGTTGTTTCCAGTGTTTGGATCATTTTAAAAAATGAGTTAATGGAAAAAATTTTCTTACCAAAGAATAAATTTAGGAAAATGATTTCTTCTTTAAAATTGAAAATCATGTTCCGTATATGATTAGATATCAATGTCTAGATCATAAAGTCTACGCTTGGTCATGAGAACCCCAACACTTGTTTACGGGCCCGGCAACAAGGCTAAGACTAGAGGTCGAGGTTGAGTCCATTAAGGCCAAGCATGAGACATTAGGCTGCCACGGTTAGGTCCATCAAGGCTAGACTTAAGATGCTAATGTTGTGCTGTGTCCATCAAGGTTGGGACCGGGTCCTTAGTGCTCATGCCTACTTCCCGACTCTCAAGCACGGGCCCACTCGATCCATCAATGCCGAGTGGAGACCCCATGTTCGGGCCTAGACTTAACAATAATGCTCATGCTCATGCTTGATAGTTCGGGATCCAAACTTGAAACCACAAAGCACTGTGTCGTCTTTCTTGGCTACTCATTCTTAAGTCACTAGCATTGGAATAATGTATATCTATTTAGAAAATATCATTACCGAAAAATGAAAAATATTTTAGGTCTTGGCCAAATACCAAAAATATTGTTATTTTCCTTGGAAAATCACTTTCCAGAGAACATTTTTTTATTAATGTCATATTTTTCGTGAAATAAACAAAGTCAAGGCCTTAGCATATTCCCCTTTGTGACTTACAATCATATTTTTTTTTTTTTGACTCTGGTGGATGGTTGAGAGCAAAGGCACTAGTTATATAATTAATGTAATTAAATTCCCAACCCTAAATCTCTAGTTATGTAGAAAGTGCGGTATACTCCCATATGCCACTTGGTTTCGCCAACCCCAATTAGCCTAGTGGCGAATCCTCACATAGAATTATCCTAGGGTCAATTGAATTAAATTGAAAATCCCAACATAGCATGAGGTAGGAGTTTGAGAGAACTTGCACCGATTGAAGATTGTTGGTCCCCAATTTAACATTATCTCGCCCGTATTTCCCTTACACTTGTTCGGGCAGGTGATAGTCACTAATCGAGGAACAACCAAGAGCTTATTATTTTGGGTGTCAACATATGCCTTCTTTTAAAAGTCATTCGTTGATAGTAATTAAAAGTCGGTTACTTTGGGGTGTCGACAAAATCATTCCCATGATTACGAGCAATAACATTATTCTCATCATTTAATTCATTAAAAAAATGAAGTCTTGATTGATTTCACCATTACTAGGAAATTTATTATCTAAGAATATGGCACCCTTGACTCTACCTTGGTAAAACCCTCATCAATATTCATCTAACTCTGTCCATTGTGCCCTAACTTACATTAGCATGCCACATTTACGTTGGCATTCTCATTATTAATTGATGCATTTAATGAAAAACAATGAGCATTGAATGCCATAAGTGCCAAAACTTGGTATAGATAGACAATTATGTGCCAAAAGTTCCAAAAGATACATTTAAGTGGCAAAATTGAAGAAGAATTGACCATTTAAGTGCCAACGACGAGAAATTTTGGCCAAGCGCTAACATGGCATTTTTCAGCAACTTTTTCTTTGTCGTGATAATTTTTGGCAATGCTTTTAAAAAAATCCATGTGGCGGATTTAAAAAAATCCATGTAGCGCTATAAGCCCCATAAATTAATTTTTGATATAAATTTTAATTAAAATAAATTAGAAACTAAATTAAAAACAAGGAAGCCACAAACTTTGGTGAGGGCTAAGCCCGTAGTTTTGGCGAGGGCCTCCATAGCCTCACCAAAGCTCGGCTTCCTCTTTTTTTTTAAAATAATTAATATTAAATTAATAAATTTAGGAGTAAAATGATGTCATTTTGTACGTTCATTGCTAAGTAAGAATTCGGCGAGCCACTTAGACCACTTATGTTATTAAAATAAGTTATGCCAAATTTCTAGCTATCCTCATCAATGTTGGCACTTAAGTGTCCTAATTTGAAAAAAGGGATTTAAGTGTACTTTTTTAGAAGTTTTGGCATTTAAGGGTATGTTTGATAACACTCGAAGAGCACGTGTTTATGTTTTTTTGTTTCGAAATAGAAATAGAACAAAACATGTTTGGTAATTTTTTGTTCCCGATACCAAATTTGAAATAGGAACAAAAAAAATTGCTTCTTTGTTCTTGAGAACAACTTAAGAAACAAGCCTTTCTCTTTTATTTTATTCTTCTTCTTTTTTTTTCTCTTACTCTCTTCTTCCCTTAGCGTCCGCCGCCTTGGTGATGGTCAACAGCGGCTAGATGAGGCTCAACAAGCTCAAGGCAACCTCGCTCGGGACCTTGTTGAAGCCTTGTTGGCTGGCAAGGTCACCCTAAGTTCATT